>BPLR01008366.1:0-28519 GCA_021605095.1 Caerostris extrusa | reverse complement strand
CCTCAACATATGTGAAATAACCACTCATGGTCCTAATCTCAACATGTGTTTTTTGGAAATAACCACTTCATGGTCCTAACATTCCTCAAAATTTGTTTTTGAATACTTCATGGTCCTAATTCTCAAAATTTGTTTTTTGGAATAACCACTTCATGGTCCTAATTCCCTCAACATATGTTTTTTTGAAATAACCACTTCATGGTCCTAATTCTCAAAATTTTTTTTTGAATAACCACTTCATGGTCCTAATTTCAAAATTTGTTTTGGAATAACCAATTTCATGGTCCTAATCAAAATTTGATTTTTGGTCCACATGGTCCTAATTCTCAACATTTGTTTTTTGGAATAACCACTTCATGGTCCTAACATTTGTTTTTTTGGAATAACCACTGGTCCACTCTCAAAAGTGTTTTTTGGAATAACCACTTCATGGTCCTAATTCTCAAAAGTGTTTTTGGAATAACCACTTCATGGTCCTAATCAACATTTGTTTTTTTGAAATAACCACTTCATGGTCCCAATTTCAAACATTTGTTTTTTGGAATAAACTTCATGGTCCCAATTCTCAAAAGGTGTTTTGGAATAACCACTTCATGGTCCCACTTTCAAAATTTGATTTTTGGAATAACCACTTCATGGTCCTAATTCTCAACATTTGTTTTTTGAAATAACCACTTCATGGTCCTAATTCTCAAAATTTGTTTTTTGAATAACCACTTCATGGTCCTAATTCTCAAAATTTGTTTTTTGGAATAACCACTTCATGGTCCTAATTCTCAACATATGTTTTTTGAAATAACCACTTCATGGTCCTAATTCTCAACATTTTTTTGGAATAACCACTTCATGGTCCTAATTCTCAAAAAAAGTGTTTTTGGAATAACCACTTCATGGTCCTAATTCTCAACATTTGTTTTTGGAATAACCACTTCATGGTCCTAATTCTCAAAAGGTGTTTTGGAATAACACACTTCATGGTCCTAATTCAACATTTGTTTTTGAAATAACCACTTCATGGCCCTAATTCTCAACATTTGTTTTTTGAATAAACCACTTCATGGTCCTAATTCTCAAAATTTGTTTTTTGGAATACCCACTTCATGGTCCTAATTCTCAAAATTTGTTTTTGGAATAACCACTTCATGGTCCTAATTCTCAACATTTGTTTTTTGGAATAACCACTTCATGGTCCTAATTCTCAAAAGTGTTTTTTTGTATAACCACTTCATGGTCCTAATTCTCAAAATTTGTTTTTGGAATAACCACTTCATGGTCCTAATTCTCAAAAATTTGATTTTTGAATAACACGTCATGGTCCTAATTCTCAACATTTGTTTTTTGAATAACCACTTCATGGTCCTACCTCAACATTTGTTTTTTGGAATAACCACTTCATGGTCCTAATTCTCAAAAAGTGTTTTTTGGAATAACCACTTCATGGTCCTAATTCTCAAAATTTGTTTTTTGGAATAACCACTTCATGGTCCTAATTCTCAAAATTTGTTTTTGGAATAACCACTTCATGGTCCTAATTCTCAAAATTTGTTTTTTGGAATAACCACTTCATGGTCCTTAATTCTCAACATTTGTTTTTTGAATAACCACTTTATGGTCCTATTCTCAAAATTTGTTTTTTTGGAATAACCACTTCATGGTCCTAATTTCTCAATTTTTTTTTTTTTTGAAATAACCACTTCATGGTCCTATTTCTCAAAATTTAAGAATTATCTCTTTATTGTCTTAATTATCAATATACGTTTTAAGAACGTTTAGCAGTAAGGGGTTTCTCTCAACTGTTGATCCTTGTTACCATGGAAACTGTGAAATTGAATGACTTATCTAGAACTTTGTTGTTGTCACTAATCCGCGCTGGTGCAGAAAACCACACCACATCGAGAAGACACCGTCGCAGGCGACAGGGCCTTGGCTAAGGGTAACATGCAGCTTCATTTTAAGAGGAACCATGAGGGCGGAAGACTAAATGAACCTCAAGACAACGCTCTACGATCCTATTAGACCTGGAACTACGGTTTAAATTGGATTCTGAATCACCACAAACATCCATGACACCTCCGGAACACAAACCCAAAACCCGTGGAACCGAGATCTACCTGTGTTGATCATATTAGAGAAAGCATATCGTATTAAAAGAAATCTGTATTGTATGGAAAAAATGTAAAAATTTTATTTCTATGACTGTCCAATATGACTTACTGTGACTATAACTATGACTATCAAATATTACAAATATTGCTTTTATTAATGACTTAAAAACAATGTACATGCCATATAGCAGCATATCTTATATATGGCACGAAGTTTTAGAACTTTTGATCGTGTTTTGATCATGTTTAGCAGCACTTCAACAAACGCAGTACAATGAAGAGAGAATCGTAGATTTCAATAGAACAAATCAGAGTTACAATTTTAACTGCGTTTATCCAAATAAGCAAATTTAAAGAATTAGGCGATGAGCGGAATTTAAACATTTTCTGTTTCAAGAAATTCATTAAACGAGGCAGAAGATAAAATCCAAAACAACAGCAAATAAATTATAAATAATTTAATTGTTCTTCGAGCTTCGATAGACGGCTGCTTTGTTCCTGTAACTTTAAATGTTTTCTTACGTTTTTGCTTTTATTCCCAAAACAAACGTTTTTAACGAAATTGAATGATGTGTCTGTAAAAACGCGGATACTTTACAACAATAATAAATTTAAAATATTTAACTTTCGTCTGGCCAAAGAAAAGTAATCTCTTCAAGGGTTCTATAGGATTTTACAGAGATAGAGAAATAAAAATCATTGTAGAAGAAATAACAGTTCTTTTCTGTCTCTATATAATCGTTAATAAATAAAGGAAAGTTTTCTACGATATTCCATCAATTTAAAAAAAGATTTAATTACAAAAGTTCTTGTTAAGCTAATTGACTTAAAATGAAAAAAAAAAAAAGTCTACCTCATATTTTAATGTAAGCAAATGTCCAAAACAATAGATAAATTAGAAAGATACAAAATTGAAAGGCAGAATTTTTTTTTTATTAATTAAACTAAAAACCCAATTTAAAACAATTAACCAAAACAAACTAAAAACCAATATGTCTTGACAATAAGTATTTTAATTTTCAATATAAGAGTTTAGTTAATTTTCCATGAATAATAAATATTTTAATAAATATTTTAATTTCGATTCTAGTAGCTGAGTTAATATGTCGTAACCTGTAATAAATATTTCAATTTCTTTGTAAAGATTTAGTAAGTTACTTTTTACCAATAAGTATTTTAATTTCTAATCTGAAGGTTTTACTCTTATACACATTCACCATAAATTCCAAATCCTTTTTGGTCACTTTTACAATTATCTATTTTGGTTTATTTTTGTTTGTCCTTGGTGATGAAATTTAAAACGAACAGTTTCAAGGGTGAAATCTGAACAGTGTGAACCATCTGCTTATCTATCAAATAGTTTGAAATAAATAGACCATACATTCATTGCTCTTGTCTGAAATTATCTTAAATTAGTCATTGGAATCTTCTTTCCTATATGTATATCATTTCAATAAGATTCTACCATGGATACCTTTTCTGTCCATATATTTTCTGTGGGAAACAAAAATAGTTTCAATTGCAGTTTATCATAATGATACATGTGAACAAATTTATTATCATTAAAATATTTTAAAATATCATTTTGATATCGAAAAGGCAGGAATTAAATTTTAATTTCATTTGAAGAAATATAAATAAGGCAAGTGATTATTTATCTGAAGTTAAAATGAGCAGTTGTAATCCAACAAATGAACCGATCAAAATTCTAATGTCCCATGAATTTCTCATGGGAATTTTGTTTCCGTTCCCTTTTTTACATTAATACCAGAAAAGTATTCTGCTTCTTCATTTGTATTGATTTAAATTAAAATTAAAAGTTGTTTCTCCTTAATCCTTACAATCTATGATACTGATATTTTAAAAATCATTTAATGCTATTTCGTTCTTTCAGATGTATCACTGTGTTTAATGCAATTCAAAACCCTTTTTGTAATTTTTGTTTCCCGCACAAAAGATACATCTATAAACCTCCAATTGAGAAATTTGTTACAATATATATATATATGAAATATATATATATGTTATATATATATATATATGATATATTTATATATATATATGTTATTTATAATATGTTATATATATATATATATATATATATATTATATATTTGAAAGACGATTTCGATTTATAATTTAAGATTATTTCAGAGAGAGTGATGTTTGGGCTAGCTATTCAAAAAGTTATTTTTAATTTTAATGGTATTTTAACAATATTAATTATAATCTCACAACTTTCAATAATTATATTGGAAATGTAAATTGATGTCTGAATATTATGAATATTGTTAAATTAAATTGCTTGACATGCAGATTGCCGTTTCATTTGTTATATGTGAAAAGTTTCAAATTTCCTGGAAATGTTTCAATCGTTTTTCTTTTATTATGTTATTAAAAATTATCAAAATGATAAAACTTTTAAAAAAGATTATGTTCATTTTGGCATTACTATTATTTTTCAAACAGTTGAAAATCTACAACATGATAATTTTGTATGTTTAGATGTATATCTCTACACGAGAATAATATATCCATCTATAGAAGTAATCGAAACCAGTATACTTTGTTTAAAAAATAAATTCTTCTTTTGATTTTGAAAGAATTAATAATCTCAACTCGTGTTGAAGTCTCGAGATAAGTGAGGAAGAATACTCAAATTTGAAATCCTCTAGTGGCATATGTAGCAATCTGATTATAGAAATGAGCTGACTTCATAGCGATTATGAGAATGTATATATCAATCATATCAATTATGTTAGTTCAATCATTAATAAATCGCGTTATTCAATTAAATCATTAATAAAGCACGCTAATTAAATCTTTTACTCCTAAGAGTCCTTTAGAACAACAATAACTTCCCTATAATTCTTTGTCAAAGAACTATTTGCAACATTTCATTGTGAAGAAAGATTACAGCGATTTACCAAAACGATATTTATCAATTAAGATAGAATAAGGTTAAATTAAATTAAATTAAAGTTATTAATTTAAATTTAATTCAAATTAATTTAAATTAAAGTTATAAAATGATTAACTTGTGTTTCTTCATAAAATATCCCAGTAAACCAGAACGATAGTGAATTATGTTGATGAAGCTCAATTTTGAAGCATAATATTTGCCTTAAGACCAATTTTCACCATAATTTTTGTAAGCAAATAAAAAATAAACGAATAATGATTCCACTTTTATACGAAATTTAATCGGCTGTCGTTTTTCTTTTTCCTAGATTAGTAGAGGAAATTGAAAACTTAAACGTTTCCTAAAAACCCTGAACCAAAACCCATGAATGCTTTAACCAATCAAGTCCCACTTGGGCGAAGGGGAAATGTTGACTCATTAGAATGACGTCATTTTTTTTCAAATATTTGAAAAACTAGCGAAATTTAATGATGTGAAATCTAAACAGTAAAATCACTGAACCTTTCTGATAAAAAAAAATCTGATTTTGATGAAAAAAATTCTGATGAAAAAAAAATGATTCAACACTCAAAATAAATAAATGAATAATTCCACTTTATGCAAAAATTTTTTTGGTAATTGCATTTCTTGTCCTAGTTTAGTAGAGGAAATTGAAAACTTAAACTTAAGGCGAAGGGGGAATGTTGACTTACTAAATGACGACCTTTTCAAATGCTTTCACCAAACTACAGAAATTTCATGATTTGAAGTTAAAATTGTAAAATAACCCGCACCTCTTTGATGTTTATAAAAAAAAATGCTTTGTGATATTTATTAAATAAAAACTTTCCTTTAATTAGAAAAATTATCACATAAACTGTCTGGTTGTACAAAAAAATTAAAAACTTAAATAAATATAAATTTTTTTAATGAACTCCGAATTTCAGCAAAAGCAAATTATAGAAATTATAAATTGAAACAATCAATTTATTAATTAAAAAAAAACACTATTGCATTTTCAACATAATTTCAGAAGCTAGTAAATAAATAAAAATAATTATTTTTGCAAATATTTTTGCTAAACTTCAATTGTTTTTGTCAAGCTGCAGATATTTATTCACAGAAAAATCTTTTAAATTACATTTTTACCACATAAAATTACACTTTTTTTTTACACATAATTATTTTAAATTTTAATCAAGATCTACAATAGACAGAAATTGTTTAGTAAGCTCCATACTATACATTGCATCGCTTTAACAATTTGTAAAATTACCGTGCTTTTATTTACTGTATAATTATTATATAGATGACACAGCCTATATATCTCGAATTACTCTGTCAATGTGGATAGTTAATAAATTAGGGTGTTTACAAGACTATGCAATGAAAATGCATTACTTTTAAAACAAAGAACAAGACACTGTATTGAAAAAGACTACAGATATTTATGAAGGAAAGTTGGGAATAAACAAAGGAATATTTTCTTATAACAATACGGCACGTTGAGAAAATTCAAAGTAAAAATATAGTGGGTTCTGAAACGAAAAGTATTCACAATATTGCAGTTTTAAATTACCTCATCTTCTAAAAGAAATTCGTAACTGCAAACATAATTACTTCCATAAATTATCAGGGTATATTTCAATAATTTATCAGTTTTCCATATTGAAAAGCATATTTTTGAAACTGTTTAGACGTTGTTCCATTTTTTGAAAGTGATTTTTGAACAATGTTCTTTATAGCCCTTTCCTAGATATTTATTTCCCTGATATGTTAAGAAAGAAATCGTCCAACCATAACTTCGAAGTTTTAAAATTAAAAAAACAAAATTTTCCATAATAAATGCAGAGAAACTACAGCATGGTTTGTGATATTACTTTGGGCAATATTTCTGACGTTGGAGTGTCTATCAATCTGTGAATTTTTTTTTTTCTTCTTTGTTTTTAGATTTTTATTTAGAACAATTCATATTTTACATATTTCTACTTTTTGCCTAAAGCCATTTTTTTCACCAATATGTTTTACTAGAAAAAAACCCACACAATTTTTACTTGTTTAATTTTTTGCAAATGCAGTCACAAGAATAACTTTAACGTTTCGTATTCAGAACGAAACGGAACTTTATTTTTCTTTTTTTCCTTTGATAGAAGTGAAATAATTCATGCTTGAATAATACGCAATTTATAAATAGCTTTACTGGAAATAAATTGTCTTTTTTTGCGATTAGCAAATATTATTCTAAAACGGGGTTTGCTTGGATCATTTTTGATTTAGAACAAACGAAAAAATGAAAGATATTATTTTTCAAATGAAATTTTAAACATATTTTAGGAATTATAAAACATTTGAAGTTTTAGGATAGTATGGATTGTTTCATTTTTTAAATTAAACTAAATAATGTTTTTTAATGTTTACATTTATTTAAGTCACACAAAGATTTGTGTTTTCTAATTTTATTGATAAAAGGAATAGATGTATAGAAAGCATGTAAAAGATTTCAAGTGCTGTTAGTTCAAATGTTTTAATAGGTTGACTTAAAAACATACTGAAACATTAAAAGAAAAGTGATATGACGATTCAGAAAATATTTATTGTGAAAAAAATGAATGGGAATAATAATTAAAAAAGTAATATTTAACAAACATTTTGCTGTTGAGATTTGCCCAAAAATGTGGTTTACATTTCGGAACAAAATAAATTATAACAATTTTTAAAAATACTTCTATGTAGTTTTTACTATGAAGATTTCAAATTAAAATAAAAGTTTTACGTTAAAATATCTATTTTTTTATTAATCGATTTGGCTATGTGCCTCACGAATATTATTGAGAGGCTGGGATCGATTGCCATTCTTGCTACAGTTATTATGTATGTATACTAATTCGCCCTGGGGCCTGAATGGACGAGTGTCAAGGCATTCTGGTGCTCGATACCACAGATTGTGGGTTCGAGTCCCGGCGGTGCCATGGATGTTTGTAGTGGTTCAGAATCCACTTTGCCGTAGGTCCCAGTCTCCTATGACTGTAAGAGCGTCACGGAGCCGAAGTCAGACTTCTACCTACGGGTGCTTCATCAGAACAGAAGCTGCACCCATCCTCCCCTGAGGGACACGACAACAACAACTAATCCGCCCTCATCATTGACAAATTTTTGTCGACTAGTAACCAAAGTCTTTTTTACCACTTTTTTTTTTCTGTAGTAATATAAAATTAAAAATTCTGTAAAAATATAAAATTGAAAATTGAAAAAAATGAAACACTAGAACTGTGTTTTTTTTTAGGTGCAAATAATCACATTTCTTTCAGAATTACAGATAATCTCCACACGTTTCAGCAAACAAATTTTTATGGCATCTACCAACTGGTCCCTAATGGTACCGAGTTTTTAACTTAAATTAGTTTTATTTTTTATCTTAATTTTATTTTAAGTTTTTTTAATTTTTTGTGCTCGTATTTTAGACCAGCATTAATCGTTAACTAACAGTTTTCATTTTATTACAATGTAAAATTCATCAATATAAAAAAAATCCTAAATTTATATTGTATTCGCAATGACTTTTTAACGAACAGATCCGAATCTCGGAAGCAACGCTATATCAGATACTTTTTAAACAGTAAGGGAATTTTAATGTATTGTTCATGCCATAGATTTGATTATCACGATTTGTTTTATCATCTTAAGGTATTAATTTTTCATTGAAGCTGCTTTTTAAGAATATTAAATAAAATTTTTTTTTATCAATATAAGAATATTAAATTTAAATTTTCAATATACGAATATTAATTTAAATTTTTTATTAATATGAGAATTTTAAATTAATTTTTTTATCAATATGAGAATATTAAATTAATTTTTTTATCAATATAAGAATACTAAATTTTAATTTTTCAAAATAAGAATATTAATTTAAATTTTTTATTAATATGAGAATATTAAATTAATTTTTTTTTATCAATATAAGAATATTTGTTAAAATATAAAAATTCAATTTAGTATTCTTATACTAAATTTTTTATTAAATAATAAATTAATATAAAAATAATAAAATAAATTTTTTATCAAATAATAATACTAAATTAAATTACTCAATATATGATTTTGTATGTGCTGTAATGAGGAAAAACTTAATCGAATATTTAAAGTATTTATACTTCACTAATTGATTACAAACATTAAATATGTACAAGTTTTAAATGTATAATTTATATCTAGGATGATTTAATTTTAGAATCTCAATTAAAATTAAATAATTAATAATAATTCTACAAAATCGCTATTCCGGAACGGCCGTGATTCTGAATGCAGCACAATGAAAAAGCGTTTATTTTATTGCCAATTTCTAAAACACATTTTAAAAACAAAAAAAAAAAAAAAAAAAAAAAATGTAAGAGTTTTAATAAATAAAAGTTTAAAAAATAAAAATAAAGTAAGTAAATAGTTGTTGAAAAAATATAAAATAAAATAATAAAAAATAATAAAATAATAATAATAATAAATAAAAATATAATAATAATAAATTAATATAATATAATAATAATAATAAGAAGAAGAAATAATAAGAAAACAACAACAAATAAATAATAAAATTTTTTGAAATAAAAAAAAAAAGTTTTTGAAAATAAAGTTTATCGTGATGTGCAAGGGTATTATTTTGTTTTATATAATAATTATAATATGTTATATCATAAGTTAACTATAATATAAATAATTCATATATTTATATTAAGTTATTACATAAAACAAAATAATACCCTTGAACATCACGATAAACTTTATTTTCAAAAACTTTAATTATTATTATTATTATTTTATTATTTTTATATTATTATTATTATTATTTATTATTTTTTATTTATTTAATTTTATTTTTTTTGTAAACTTTTATTTAATAAAACTTTTCATTTTTTTAAAAATATGTTTTAAAAATGGGCAATATAATAAGCGCTTTTTAATCAGGTGGACTCGGCATCACGATCGTGCCAGGTTAGAGATTTTTCCGGATTAGAGATTTTATTTATTTTCAACCCACACTACTTTTGCAGATGTTAAAAGGGTCATATTAGAACAACATAATGGTCACACATAATAATAAAGTTGTAAAATTAATTTTTAATTAGCCTTAGTCAAAATTAAAATGAAATATTTCTGATTATCATTAGAGCTTCAGTTATCAAGAGATTTAATTAACTAAAACAATTTAATATAACAATAACAATTATAAGACCACTTAGATAAGTTGTCATAAATTTAAAGCGAAATCTAGATTGATTAAAGCCGTATAAAATATTCTCGCAGAATTAAAAATTTATCATTATAAGTCTATAATCCTAAACATTGTTTCTTTGGTTTGTGAAATTAAAATTATGAAAGCACCTGAAAGTTGTCAATATATAAGAGAGTTTTAAAAATCTCATTATTGTAATACTTCAAGGAGGATTTATTAATTGAACAGACGCTTGTTAAAATTATAAAATTAATTAAGCTAAGTAGTTGCTGATTCAATCTCACGTAATTATTTAAAATACCTTCTAAAATAATGTTTTAAAAATAGGATAAGTTATAAAATTATTATTATTTTATTATAAAACCAATAAATCAGATTCATTAGAATAAAGACTTTTTACAAGCTCCATAAAATATTTCTAAAAATATTAAATGTCTAATTATAATTTTAAAAATTATTCGATCAATAAATTCATTATGGAATATCAAACATTGAATGTAAAATGTATTTACCTAGTTATAAAAGAAATGTGATTATAAAAAATGAGTAAAAAAAAAATCTTTAATGGTTCCTATTTATACATATTTTGATTTTTTCACCTATAATTCATCTAAATAATTTATATACTACGGTAAGAGCAACATGTATCTTTTTATAGTTAATAATTTGGATACTGCGGTAACAGTAACTTTTCTATAAGTATTTAGTGATATTATAGATACATGCAAATAACTTTTTATAAGTAATTTGGATACTACAGTTTTTCTGAGTTTTGTTTTCCTATAAATTTGTATTTGTGTACTTCGGTACGAGCAACTTTTCTATAATTGGTTGGGATACTACAGTGAGAGTACGCTTTTCTTTAAGTAATTTTCTTAATTAATTCGATACTATGCTACAAATAGCTTTTCTTGCATAAGTTATTTGGTTGAATAGCAGTACGAGTAGCTTTTCTGTAAGTACTTTGACACTATGGTACGCGTATTTTTTCTATAAGTTTGTACGATTTCGATACGAGCAACTTTTCTGTAAATAATTTGGTTAGTACAGTACGAATAGCTTTTCTGTAAATAATTTGGTTAGTAAGGTTAGAGTAGCTTTTCTGTAAGTTTGCGTACTTCGATACGAGCAACTTTTCTGTAAGTAATTTGGGTACTACAGTACGAGTAGCATTTCTTTAATTAATTTCAATACTATGCTACATATGGCTTTTTTTGCAAGTAATTTGGATACTACGGTATGAATAGCTTTTCTGTAATTAATTTGGATAATACGATATGAGCAGTTTTTGTATGTAATTTTGACACTGCTGTACGAGAATCTTTTCTGTAAGTAATTTGAATGCTATAGTAGTAGCTTTTCTATAAGTTTGGTACTACGGTACGAGTAACCTTTCTGTTAGTAATTTTGATACTGCGGTACGAGTAGTTTTTTTTTTTAAGTAATTTGGATATTACTGTATGCATATCCTTCTGAAATCAATGCATGGAATCCTGCATTATTAGAGTTATGTCCACCTATCACTGATGATTTTATAATTTCCTGTCTGGCATGCAAACCACTAGGTGAATGTTTTTGATTGTAAAAGGTTGCTCAAACAGTTCAGATCTGAAATTCTGATAAGTATCAAAAGGTGTACCATTCCTAAACTTTCCTTTCAATAGTCAAGTTATGCACTCAGCATATATGCACGTATGTTCAAATTTTTTTACCGTAGGAATAGCTCAGTAGTGAAGTATTGCAGATAAGCATGCGCAATAGATACAATGTTTCTTATGAGCATGCGCGCTAGGCAGAAAAAACTTTCGGCAAAAACTCTCTAATATGACATCGATTGTAGCTTACTTTCACAAAAAGATTGATGATAAGGAGATGATGATTGTGCATGCAGCTTGTATACGAAAGTTAAGTTTCTTCTATATACTTCTGTGTCCAAAAGTAAGACCAATTTTCAATTTAAAATTCCGGGGCTTATGGAATTTCAATTTCTTTTTCTTTTTTAGGTTGCTAACACTGTCTTTGATTGTGTGAAATTTGACGTCAAAATAATCATTGGTGTTTGAGTTACGCTTGGCTTTGGGAGACGCTAAAAGTGATTCCGGCAATTTTTGAAATGTCTGAATCAATTGAGCAAAGAACCTGCACTATATTTTGTTTGCAGAAACGTATAGAACGTTGCAGAAGGCCTTCGGTGACCATCCAATATCGGAAAGAAATGTTTAGAAGTGGTATAAACGGTTCAGAGAAGGCAGAGAACACGTTGAAGACGAGGTGCCCTCTGGTTGACCATCAAACTCAACCGACGAAGATCACGTCCAAAAATTAAATATTTGTTGCTTGCAAACCGTCGATTTACAATTAGACCTTGCTGATAATGTTGGAATTCATAAAGATCGGTGAATTCCATTTGGGGCCTCAAACGAAATCTCGAATGGTATCGAAAACACTGAATGTGCCAGGTCACACTGCATTGATTCTTCGTGACATTTTCGCCCAAAAAGAAAACCCATATCGTTCCACAACCACCGTATTCTCACCGTGCGACTTCTGGCTATTGTCTAAACTCAAAAGTTTTGAGTAGATTGAAGAGATTCAACGTGAATCGGCGCTCGCTTTGAAGGCCTTCCCTGCCGATGACTTTTAGCATGCATTGAGGATTGGAAAAAATGTTGGTATAAGGGAATTGTGCCGGAGGGTATTACATTGCAGGCTATGAAATAAATTTGGAAGAATAAACAAAGAGTTTTTGACAAAAAAAAAGAATCGGACTTACTTTTTTGAACACATTAGTATATGATCATATGAGATTTGACCCATGTTGCCATTCTAAATTCACATAAAAATCATTAAAAAAAAAAAAAAATACGCCTCCGATTAATTTAAGAACACAATATTTCGCATTATAAGAAGCTATGCTATGTGTCAATTTATGTTATATATGCTTTAATTATGCTATGTGTCAAAAATTAATTTTAAAAAAAAAAATTATTTCTTCAGTTTCTTTTTTATAATTTATTTCCATTTAGCTTTTCCTGAAAATTATTTTTATAAAATTGAATTAATAAATTTTATTACAAATTTAAACTGTTAATTAAGGATGATATGATTTAATATTCCAACATTTACATATAAATCAATAGCACCAATAAAAAAAAAATTTATTTCAAACTTTGCTTTAATCATTTCTAATTTAAAAATATATTAATAATTATCAAAAGCTCCTTTTACAAAATTTTTCACGGAAGGTTTTGCAGTACATCAAAAAGAAGCATATTAATATTTAATTGAAATAAATTAGAAGACTTTGGATAACATATTTCGGGATAAATTAAATGAAAACTTCTTGTATTACATATTTAATCTACATTTTTTATGTTTCCGTTTGATAAAAATAAAATAACATATAAGAACTTTTCATTAATCTTTCAGCTGTAAATTTATCATTTTATTATTTTCATTTACTTTTTCATCTTATTAAATAAAGAGAAATTAATTAGAAAATATTTAAATGATCAAAAATAAAAACTTATATGAAAATCCAATAAAATTTAATTACAAATTTAAATGATTTAATCATTAGTATCTATTAGTTAAAATTAGTTAATTATTGACTAATTAATTATAGTATTACGTAAATTTTATTATTAGTTATTGATTATTAATTGTATTAATAATATAACTAATTTTATTAGTTATTCATTCGTTATTAATTATAATTAAAGAAATTATACATTTAAAAAGTGCTGTGAAAAATCATTAATGCAAAAACTGAAAAATTTCCAAGCTATTAAAAATATCTCTCTTTATGTTAATCCAAAGTCGGGAAGATTTATAAATTGGAGATTTTGGTTATTTATTTATTTATTTTTTATTTTTTAACCAACTTTAAAGTAGGAAAATAATTTAATTTGTTCTAAAAATGAAATAAATAAATTTAATTAACAAGGTGGGATAAAAACTAATTTCAACATGTTTTGAAATCTTAAAGTATATTATTTAGCACGAAATTTAACCATATCTTTAATTAAATTTCTGGCACTATTAATGTAGACGTTTAGTTATATTAAAACTATTTTTAAAGGATTAAAGAATTTACAGATCAGCATCCATATTTATTTCTCCATTATACAAAATGTTGATTAAATTGGGGACCTGCATTCTTACATTTTGTCACCGACAACACAGCGGCTGTGATATACTTTTCATCATCATCGTCATCATTGACGTAACAGCCCCATTAGGGGCTAACGCTGTCTGCTTACTGGCAGATTACGAGACGAGAGATGTTTTTCTTTTTACGGGGTAGGGTCGTCAGCCCTACGCTCAACAGTCAACGGAGAACGGAGCCTACTGGCTAGCGCTCTGACCCGCGATACCACAGGTTCGAATCCCGGCTGTGCCATGGTGTTTGTAGTGGTTCGGAATCCCTTTTAAGTCATAGGTCCCAGTCTCATAAGACCGTAGAGCACCACACAGATTTCAACCTGATTTCTCACATACATCATTCCCAAACTGTAAACCGAAACCAACTTTCCTAGTTCCCAAACTATAAATACAACGTAGCTCTAGGCACAGCGATGTAATTTGGTGTAGTAGTAGTCATAGTAGACCGGGACTTATGGTTTAAAGTGGATACGGAACCGCTACAAACATCCATGGCACCACCAGACTCGAACTCGAAATCTGTGACACCGAGTACCAAAGCGCTAGTCACTCGGCCACCAGTCCCCATGGTATAATTTTTGCTGACGAATTAAACTCCATTATATATATACATGCACAAAAACTGTATAGTTGGTTTTAGTTTGAATCTTAGTAATGGGCTTGCTAAAAGCTCAAGCCGATTTTCATATTTAGTATTAGCATTCTTTTACGAAATCCTCAAGCAAGTGGTTTTATAATGGATGATTACACGGACGAGAAACTAGTAGTTATGCATCTAGCTTGCGGAATTCTTACGTGCAATGGGTGAATCGCACAGTGCTTGTGGAAAGAAAGTTATCTGATATGTACTTTGAGCCATAAAGTCTTTACAATGCATCCATAACTTTTATTGTCATTTAAATGTCAACAGAATCATATTACTTGTGATACTTTACTTATTTATTCAGCGCTGTCAAAATTGCATATAGCGCTGAGGAACTGATTGTACTCATCGTCATGGCTACTGGGAAAGTCCAAGACATGTTTAGAATATTCACAATTCCATGTATTGTACAAGTGAGGATTGCACTATTAGCTCGCGAATGACAGTTCGAACAATTTATTTAATATATTTATGTATTTTGTTTTAAAAAAACGACGCGCATTCATTTCGGTAGATTCCTACAATTGCTGGTGATTTAATAATGCGTACTTATACTAGCTCGAGAAACATTTCCGATCCTGTATTTCCATAGGATTGCGATTGCCAATATGCACCCTACGCTGCTTTGAAGTTTGTAAATCTGCTGCTGAGACATCTTATATGTCTTCCTCAGCATAATATGGTGCAAATTGCAGCTATTACTAAGAAACTTGCATGACGGCTAAGACACAATTTTCACTGGCAGTTATGGTAGTGCTTTGAAAAACAACTTAAGGTCTGGTTTGAATTTCCAGATCTTCCAGCTTGACAATTTATGAACAACTTTCTCCGAAGCCTTATTCTCTCAATGTATTCATGTAAGATCAACATTGGCCTTTTGAATAGTCTCCAAAGAAATCTCTTCTTCTTCAATAGTGCAACAGCCTCCATGGTGGGCCAAAACAGTCTGCCTGCTGACAGATTCCGAAACATGATATTTTTTTTTTAAGGCATAGGATTGTCAGCTTTACGCCCAACGCTTTACAATCCCACTAGACCGGGATCTACAGTTTAAAGGGAATCCAAACAACACTACAAATATCCATAGCACCGTCGGTATTCGAACCCAAAAACGAGTAACAGAGTTTTAGTCTCTCTACCATCAGGCCCAAAGCAGCCTCTCATACCCAAGAGGCCTCTGATATCAAAGAAGCCTCTGAAATTCAGTGAGTTTAGGAGGCCACATTTAAGGCATAAATTGAAAAAAAAATCATTAAACCTTGAGTAATATTTTTTTACACATTAAACATCCATAAAGGTATAGATCATAAGAATAAAAAATCTTTCATTTCAGAAATATATGAGGTATTCAAACGTATGCCTTATAGTATTTAGAAAGCCACTTGCCAACATTTCTGATAAAGAAATATGGAAAACTTCACTCAAATTTCAGCGTCATTTGGAAAACACGCAATAGTTTACGAACACTAAAGTGGTAAGCATGTATCTTCTTTATGAATCTATTAATGGTAACGGAAAAATATATATCACAGATATCCAAACAAACATCATAAAGATAACGACGAGTCATGATTACGGATGCCGAAAATGATGATTATGAATCCCTTTGCCTCAGAAATTATTTTCGCTTGTTATTTACCTCTGTATTTGAAAATTATCATTCAGGAACTTATAACACTATTAATAATATAATAGTAATATTAAGGAATTTTATGTGCTATTCCGGAATTTATAACACTACCAATTAACATAACTGACATTAAGCAATTTTATATGCTATTTAGGAATTTATAACATTACCAATAATTTAGCTATTCTTTTAAAGGTATATGGTATATATATGGTATTTAGGATATTATAACACTGCCAATGATATGTGCTATTAAAATCCTTTTTATGTTATTCAGAAACATATAACGCTACCAATAATTTAATACTGCTATTAACGAATTTTATATGCTATTCAGGAACATATAACATTATCACTAATACACTGGTGACAAAAGTCATGGGATACCTCTTAATATCGTGTCGGCCCTCCTTTCGCCCGGCGAAGTGCAGCAACTCGACGTGGCATGGACTCAACAAGTCGTTGGAAGTCTTCTGTAGGAATATTGAGCCATGCTGTCTCGATAGACGTCCATAATTGTGAAAGCGTTGATGGTGCAGGATTTTGGGCACGAACAGACCTCTCGATGATGTCCCATAAATGCTCGATGGTGTTCATGTCGGGCGATCTGAGGTGGCCAGATCATTCGTTGGAATTGTCCAGAATGTTCTTCAAACCAATCGCGAACAGTTGTGGCCCGGTGACATGGCGCATTGTCATCCATAAAAATCCCATCGTTGTTTGTGCACATGAAGTCCATGAATGGCTGCAAGTGATCTCCAAGTAGCTGAACATAAGCATTTCCAGTCAATGTTCGGTCCAGTCGCCCCAGAGGACCAAGTCCATGCCATGAAAAAACAGCCCACGCCATTACGGAGCCACCACCAGCTTGAACAGTGCCTTGCTGACAGTTTGGGTCCATGGCTTCGTGGTGTCTGCGCCACACTCGAACCCTACCATAGCTCTTACCAACTGAAATCGTGACTCATCGGACCAGGCCACGGTTTTCCATTCATCTAGGGACCAACCGATAGGCTCACGGGCCCACGAGAGTCGCTGCAAGCGATGTCGTTCTGTCAGTAAAGGCACTCGAGTCAGTCTTCTGCTGGAATAGCCCAAGAAAGCCAATTTTCTCCGCACAGTTCTAACAGACAAGTCCCTTGTACGTCCACATTGATTTCTGCGGTTATTTGACGCAGTGTTGCTTGTCTGTTAGAATTTACGACTCTTTGCAGACGTCGCCGGTCTCGGTCGTTAAGTGCAGGCGGTCGACCACTGCGCTGTCCATGGTGGGATGTTATGCCTGAAATTTCATACTCTCGGCACACTCTTTGACACAGTGGATCTGGGAATGTTGAATTCCTAACGATTTCCGAAATGGCATGACCCATGCGTCTAGCTCCAACTAACATTCCGCGTTCAAAGTCTGTTAATTCCCGTCGTGCGGTCTTCATCACGTCAAAACCTCTTCACATGAATAACTTGAACAGAAAAATGAAAGCTCTGCGAAAGCACTGCGCATTAATACCTGTTCTACGCGATGCTACTGCCATCTGAAAATTTTGCATATTGCTATCCCATGACTTTTGTCACTTCAGTGTATAACAGTACTATTAAGGAATATATATGCTATTCAGGAACATATAACATTACCATTGATATAACAGTGCTATTAAGGAATTTATATGCTATTTAGGAGCTTATAACATTACCAACAATATAACAAAGCTTTTAAAGAATTTTATATGATATTTAGGAATTTATAACCCTACCAATAATATAACAGTGCTATTAGAGAATTTTATATGCTATTCAGGAACTTAACATAAGCGTAAAATTCAGCAACTTATTACTACAATACTTATTAGGATCTGAATATAACAGCACCATTAAAGAATTTATCTATTTGATTTTTTTTTTATCATTTAGGTGTTTAATACATCAATAAAAATTACTAAAACTAATTTCCTTTAAAACCATCTAAGTCTTTAAAAAAGATGGAGGCCTACTTATAAATTTAAAAATTAATTTTTAAATAATATCGTCCTCATTTTCTTTCAACTTGTTCTCACAACCTTGTTTAACTCTTTTAACGTACACTTTAGTAGTGTGAATCGCTTTTATACACATATTCTTTCTAGAAAGCTGTATGTTTAATGCTGAATCTGCTATAAATATTATTTCATAAATTAATGAAAAATTGCATTTAGTATTTGAAAGATATTGGCTCTGACATTTAAATGTGCTTTGTTATTAACGATTACATTGGGAAAACTACATAAATTGCCACATTAATGTAAATAATTGAATAAACAAACATTAATTGGATGTTCTTCGAACACTCAAGACATTGTTAATAACTTTTAAAATAGGTTTATTAAGCTATGAATTTATTTTAATACATATATCTTATATCTTTGTTAATAACGATTACACCTTGAAAACTACATAAATTGCCACATTAATGTAAATAATTGAATAGACAAACATTTACTGGATATTCTTCGACCACTTAAAATATTGTTAATAAATTCTAATATAAGCTTATTAATCTTTGAATTTATTTTAATGCATCTATCTTATAGTTTTGTTATTAACGATTATGCTATGAAAATTACGTAAATTACCACAATAATGTAAATATTTGAAAAAGCAAAAATTTACTGGATATTGTTCGAACACTCAAGATATTGTTAATTTAATTGCAATTTAATATAAATATTGTAAATTTATTTATTTAGGAAATAATGTTGCGTGAAAATTTCAGTTGTAGAAAAAGAGATGATTAAAAAAAAATTATTTTTCTATAATTCTTGCCACTTTAGATTATACACCATTTAAAAGTTATTTTAAGTACCGCCCCTCATCATTTAAATAACCTCTCACATTTTTGGGATTTAGTTAGCAATTCAAAAGGTGAGAATAGTGTGCATTAGCTTTAATTACGTGCTCTACTGTAATTGCTTTGAAATACGCGAGAATTGGAAGTGAATGTCTACCATCGACAGTTGGTCCACCTTGATAATTGGTACTTCTATAGAGTGTGTTTGAATAGGAATTCAATAGGACTTCATCTCCTGTGAGAACTAAAGGTCAGTTAGAAAAACATTGATGCATGCCAATAAATTAAATTATTTTTGTTAATATATAAAAATTAAGCAATAATTAGCAGAAATTAAAATTTAAATCATTAAAATATGTGCATTAAATGATACCATAATATTAAGCGTGCCCTTTGTATTTTGAGAAGTGGTACAGATTTAAGTTTCTGGATTGCAGAATTTTCATGATTTTCAAGCCTATTAAGAAATTAGTGAAAAGATTTTTAATGAATGCTTTTAGACTTAATTTTGGTTACATGATGAAATTAATTATTAATTATAAATCCTCTTTTAAATTTGGCTAATAATCATATTTTGTTACGAGTTAAATGTTAAAAATTCGTTCTTCCTGTATAAGCCGAAACTTTGCAAATGTAAAAAGGCCAGAGAACAGCCGTGTTATCGTTTTCTGATCAAAGAACGTTTATTAAGTAGTGAGTAAAGCTTTCTAATAAAAATCTGGATTCCTTTATCGACTAATGTTTCAAACAGCAAATAAAGCTCACTAAGCGCAATAAATGTTAACCAGATAATTTACTCCAAGCACAACTTACTCAAGCAATTGAAGTAACTTTTGCTTCAAAATATTAACCAGCTTACTCAGCTTACCATTAACCAGCTTAATCAACTACTACCAGCTCAGCTACTTAACAGCGTACTCAGGCACAATAAATGATAACCAGATACATGACAGTCAAGCACAACGTACTGAAGCAACTGATTGCTTCAAAATGTTAACCAGCTTACTCCTACTGCCATCTGACTCATTCTACCCTTAACCCTTAATCAGCTTAATCCAGTTTACTCAAGCACAATAAATGTTAATCATAATAAATGATAACCAGATACTTGCACTCAAGCACAACCATTAATCAGCTTAATCAGCTAACCATGTTAACAGCTAACTCAAGCACAATAAATGTTAATCATAATAAATGTTAACCAGATACATGGAACTCAAGCAACTGAAGCAACTGATTGCTTCAAGATGTTAACTAAATATTCAACAACCATCTCCACTCAGCTTACCATTAACCAAAAGCAATCAGCTAACCATGTTAACAGCTAACTCAAGAACAATAAATGTTAATCATAATAAATGTTAACCAGATACATGGAACTCAAGCAACTGAAGCAACTGATTGCTTCAACTAGATTATTCCAACAACCATCTCACTCCAGCTTCATTAACCAGCTTAATCAGCTAACCATGTTAACAGCTAACTCAAGAACAATAAATGTTAATCATAATAAATGTTAGCCAGATACATGGAACTCCAAGCAACTGGAAGCAACTGATTGCTTCAAGATGTTAACTAGATTATTCCAACAACCATCTCCCACTCAGCTTACCATTAACCAGCTTAATCAGCTAACCATGTTAACAGCTAACTCAAGAACAATAAATGTTAATCATAATAAATGTTAACCAGATACATGGAACTCAAGCAACTGAAGCAGCTGATTTGCTTCAAGATGTTAACTAGATTATTCAACAACCATCTCACTCAGCTTACACCATTAACAGCAATCAGCTAACCATGTTAACAGCTAACTCAAGAACAATAAATGTTAATCATAATAAATGTTAACCAGATACACATGGAACTCAAGCAACTGAAGCAACTGATTGCTTCAACTGGATTATTCCAACAACCATCTCACTCAGCTTACCATTAACCAGCTTAATCAGCTAACCATGTTAACAGCTAACTCAAGAACAATAAATGTTAATCATAATAAATGTTAACCAGATACATGGAACTCAAGCAACTGAAGCAACTGATTGCTTCAACTAGATTATTCCAACAACCATCTCCACTCAGCTTACCATTAACCAGCAATCAGCTAACCATGTTAACAGCTAACTCAAGAACAATAAATGTTAATCATAATAAATGTTAACCAGATTACATGGAACTCAAGCAACTGAAGCAACTGATTTGCTTCAACTAGATTATTCAACAACCATCTCACTCAGCTTACCATTAACCAGCTTAATCAGCTAACCATGTTAACAGCTAACTTAAGAACAATAAATGTTAATCATAATAAATGTTAACCAGATACATGGAACTCAAGCAACTGAAGCAACTGATTGCTTCAAGATGTTAACTAGATTATTCCAACAACCATCTCACTCAGCTTACCATTAACAGCTTAATCAGCTAACCATGTTAACAGCTAACTCAAGAACAATAAATGTTAATCATAATAAATGTTAACCAGATACATGGAACTCCAAGCAACTGAAGCAACTGATTGCTTCAACTTCAGATTATTCAACAACCATCTCACTCAGCTTACCATTAACCAGCTTAATCAGCTAACCATGTTAACAGCTAACTTAAGAACAATAAATGTTAATCATAATAAATGTTAACCAGATACATGGAACTCAAGCAACTGAAGCAACTGATTGCTTCCAAGATGTTAACTAGATTATTCCAACAACCATCTCACTCAGCTTACCATTAACCAGCTTAATCAGCTAACCATGTTAACAGCTAACTCAAGAACAATAAATGTTAATCATAATAAATGTTAACCAGATACATGGAACTCAAGCAACTGAAGCAACTGATTGCTTCAAGATGTTAACTAGATTATTCCAACTACCATCTCACTCAGCTTACCATTAACCAGCTTAATCAGCTAACCATGTTAACAGCTAACTCAAGAACAATAAATGTTAATCATAATAAATGTTAACCAGATACATGGAACTCAAGCAACTGAAGCAACTGATTTGCTTCAAGATGTTAACTAGATTATTCCAACAACCATCTCACTCAGCTTACCATTAACCAGCTTAATCAGCTAACCATGTTAACAGCTAACTCAAGAACAATAAATGTTAATCATAATAAATGTTAACCAGATACATGGAACTCAAGCAACTGAAGCAACTGATTGCTTCAACTGGATTATTCAACAACCATCTCACTCAGCTTACCATTAACCAGCTTAATCAGCTAACCATGTTAACAGCAAACTCAAGAACAATAAATGTTAATCATAATAAATGTTAACCAGATACATGGAACTCAAGCAACTGAAGCAACTGATTGCTTCAACTAGATTATTCCAACAACCATCTCACTCAGCTTACCATTAACCAGCTTAATCAGCTAACCATGTTAACAGCTAACTTAAGAACAATAAATGTTAATCATAATAAATGTTAACCAGATACATGGAACTCAAGCAACTGAAGCAACTGATTGCTTCAAGATGTTAACTAGATTATTCCAACTACCATCTCACTCAGCTTACCATTAGCTTGGCTCCAATCAGCTAACCATGTTAACAGCTAACTCAAGAACAATAAATGTTAATCATAATAAATGTTAACCAGATACATGGAACTCAAGCAACTGAAGCAACTGATTGCTTCAAGATGTTAACTAGATTATTCCAACAACCATCTCACTCAGCTTACCATTAACCAGCTTAATCAGCTAACCATGTTAACAGCTAACTCCAAGAACAATAAATGTTAATCATA
This sequence comes from Caerostris extrusa, assembly GCA_021605095.1. Lineage (NCBI taxonomy): Eukaryota > Metazoa > Arthropoda > Arachnida > Araneae > Araneidae > Caerostris > Caerostris extrusa. The sequence goes on along the minus strand of BPLR01008366.1, from coordinate 5,261 downwards.
ATAAATGTTAACCAGATACATGGAACTCAAGCAACTGAAGCAACTGATTGCTTCAAGATTATTCAACAACCATCTCACTCAGCTTACCATTAACCAGCTTAATCAGCTAACCATGTTAACAGCTAACTTAAGAACAATAAATGTTAATCATAATAAATGTTAACCAGATACATGGAACTCAAGCAACTGAAGCAACTGATTGCTTCAAGATGTTAACATTATTCCAACAACCATCTCACTCAGCTTACCATTAACCAGCTTAATCAGCTAACCATGTTAACAGCTAACTCAAGAACAATAAATGTTAATCATAATAAATGTTAACCAGATACATGGAACTCAAGCAACTGCAATGATTGCTTCAGCTGGATTATTCAACAACCATCTCCTCAGCTTACCATTAACCAGCTAATCAGCTAACCATGTTAACAGCTAGCTCAAGAACAATAAATGTTAATCATAATAAAATGAACCAGATACATGGAACTCAAGCAACTGAAGCAACTGATTGCTTCAAGATGTTAACTAAGATTATTCCAACTACCATCTCACTCAGCTTACCATTAACCAGCTTAATCAGCTAACCATGTTAACAGCTAACTCAAGAACAATAAATGTTAATCATAATAAATGTTAACCAGATACATGGAACTCAAGCAACTGAAGCAACTGATTGCTTCAAGATGTTAACTAGATTATTCCAACAACCATCTCACTCAGCTTACCATTAACCAGCTTAATCAACTAACCATGTTAACAGCTAACTCAAGAACAATAAATGTTAATCATAATAAATGTTAACCAGATACATGGAACTCAAGCAACTGAAGCAACTGATTGCTTCAAGATGTTAACTAGATTATTCCAACTACCATCTCACTCAGCTTACCATTAACCAGCTTAATCAGCTAACCATGTTAACAGCTAACTCAAGAACAATAAATGTTAATCATAATAAATGTTAACCAGATACATGGAACTCAAGCAACTGAAGCAACTGATTGCTTCAACTAGATTATTCCAACAACCATCTCCACTCAGCTTACCATTAACCAGCTTAATCAGCTAACCATGTTAACAGCTAACTCAAGAACAATAAATGTTAATCATAATAAATGTTAACAGATACATGGAACTCAAGCAACTGAAGCAACTGATTGCTTCAAGATGTTAACTAGATTATTCCAACAACCATCTCACTCAGCTTACCATTAACCAGCTTAATCAGCTAACCATGTTAACAGCTAACTCAAGAACAATAAATGTTAATCATAATAAATGTTAACCAGATACATGGAACTCAAGCAACTGAAGCAACTGATTGCTTCAAGATGTTAACTAGATTATTCCAACAACCATCTCCTCAGCTTACCATTAACCAGCAATCAGCTAACCATGTTAACAGCTAACTCCAAGAACAATAAATGTTAATCATAATAAATGTTAACCAGATACATGGAACTCAAAAAACTGAAGCAACTGATTGCTTCAACTAGATTATTCCAACAACCATCTCACTCAGCTTACCATTAACCAAAGCTTAATCAGCTAACCATGTTAACATCTAACTCAGAACAATAAATGTTAATCATAATAAATGTTAACCGATACATGGAACTCAAGCAACTGAAGCAACTGATTGCTTCAGCTAGATTATTCAACAACCATCTCCACTCAGCTTACCATTAACCAGCTTAATCAGCTAACCATGTTAACAGCTAACTCAAGAACAATAAATGTTAATCATAATAAATGTTAACCAGATACATGGAACTCAAGCAACTGAAGCAACTGATTGCTTCAACTAGATTATTCCAACAACCATCTCCCACTCAGCTTACCATTAACCAGCAATCAGCTAACCATGTTAACATCTAACTCAAGAACAATAAATGTTAATCATAATAAATGTTAACCAGATACATGGAACTCAAGCAACTGAAGCAACTGATTGCTTCAACTAGATTATTCAACAACCATCTCACTCAGCTTACCATTAACCAGCTTAATCAGCTAACCATGTTAACAGCTAACTCAAGAACAATAAATGTTAATCATAATAAATGTTAACCAGATACATGGAACTCAAGCAACTGAAGCAACTGATTGCTTCAACTAGATTATTCAACAACCATCTCACTCAGCTTACCATTAACCAGCTTAATCAGCTAACCATGTTAACATCTAACTCAAGAACAATAAATGTTAATCATAATAAATGTTAACCAGATACATGGAACTCAAGCAACTGAAGCAACTGATTTGCTTCAACTAGATTATTCCAACAACCATCTCACTCAGCTTACCATTAACCAGCTTAATCAGCTAACCATGTTAACAGCTAACTCAAGAACAATAAATGTTAATCATAATAAATGTTAACCAGATACATGGAACTCAAGCAACTGAAGCAACTGATTGCTTCAGCTAGATTATTCCAACAACCATCTCACTCAGCTTACCATTAACCAGCTTAATCAGCTAACCATGTTAACAGCTAACTCAAGAACAATAAATGTTAATCATAATAAATGTTAACCAGATACATGGAACTCAAGCGCTGAAGCAACTGATTGCTTCAGCAACTGATTGCTAACCATCCGAACAATAAAATGTTAATCATAATAAATGTTAACCGATTATTCAAGCAACTGAACAACATTGCTTCACTTATTCCAACAACCATCTCACTCAGCTTACATTAACCAGCTTAATCAGCTAACCATGTTAACAGCTAACTTAAGAACAATAAATGTTAATCATAATAAATGTTAACCAGATACATGGAACTCAAGCAACTGAAGCAACTGATTTGCTTCAAGATGTTAACTAGATTATTCCAACTACCATCTCACTCAGCTTACCATTAACCAGCTTAATCAGCTAACCATGTTAACAGCTAACTCAAGAACAATAAATGTTAATCATAATAAATGTTAACCAGATACATGGAACTCAAGCAGCTGAAGCAACTGGTGCTTTCAAGATGTTAACTACTAGATTATTTCAACAACCATCTCCCAAGCTCAGCTTACCATTAACCAGCTTAATCAGCTAACCATGTTAACAGCTAACTCAAGAACAATAAATGTTAATCGCGTAAATGTTAACCAGATACATGGAACTCCAAGCAACTGAAGCAACTGATTTGCTTCAACTGAATTATTCAACAACCATCTCACTCAGCTTACCATTAACCAGCTTAATCAATAACCATGTTAACAGCTAACTCAAGAACAATAAATGTTAATCATAATAAATGTTAACCAGATACATGGAACTCAAGCAACTGAAGCAACTGATTGCTTCAACTAGATTATTCAACAACCATCTCACTCAGCTTACCATTAACCAGCTTAATCAGCTAACCATGTTAACAGCTAACTCAAGAACAATAAATGTTAATCGCAATAAATGTTAACCAGATACATGGAACTCAAGCAACTGAAGCAACTGATTGCTTCAACTAGATTATTCCAACAACCATCTCACTCAGCTTACCATTAACCAGCTTAATCAGCTAACCATGTTAACAGCTAACTCAAGAACAGCTAAATGTTAATCATAATAAATAGTAACTTCAGATGCATGGAACTCAAGCAACTGAAGCAACTGAAAGTTGCTTCCAGCTGAGATTATTCAACAACCATCTCACTCAGCTTACCATTAACCAGCTTAATCAGCTAACCATGTTAACAGCTAACAAGAACAATAAATGTTAATCATAATAAATGTTAACCAGATACATGGAACTCAAGCAACTGAAGCAACTGATTGCTTCAAGATGTTAACTAGATTATTCCAACTACCATCTCACTGTTAACAGCTTACCATTAACCAGCAACTTAATCAGCTAACCAACAGCCATCTCACTTTAACAGCTAACTCAAGTTAACAGCTAACTCAAATGTTAAATCATAATAAATGTTAACCAGATACATGGAACTCAAGCAACTGAAGCAACTGATTTTGCTTCAAGATGTTAACTAAATTATTCCAACAACCATCTCACTCAGCTTACCATTAGCAAGCAATCAGCTAACCATGTTAACAGCTAACTCAAGAACAATAAATGTTAATCATAATAAATGTTAACCAGATACATGGAACTCAAGCAACTGAAGCAACTGATTGCTTCAAGATGGTAATCAGCTAACCATGTTAACAGCTAACTCAAAGAACAATAAATTAATCATAATAAGCTACATGGAATCAGCTGAACCATGTTAACAGCTAACTCAATCAGCTAGCCATGTTAACAATAAATAAATGTTAATCATAATAAATGTTAACCAGATACATGGAACTCAAACAACTGAAGCTGATTTGGCTTCCAGATGTTAGAGGTATTCCAACAACCATCTCACTCAGCTTACCATTAACCAGCTTAATCAGCTAACCATGTTAACAGCTAACTCAAGAACAATAAATGTTAATCATAATAAATGTTAACCAGGTAAAGAACTCAAAAACAGCTGAAGCAACCTGATTGCTTCGGCTAGATTATTCAACAACCATCTCACTCAGCTTACCATTAACCAGCGCTTAATCAGCCCCAACCATGTTAACAGCTAACTCAAGAACAATAAATGTTAATCATAATGAGAAGTATTTAACCAGATACATGGAACTCCAAGCAACTACAAACAGCGATTGCTTCAGCACTAGATTATTCCAACAACCCATCTCACTCAGCTTACCTGCATTAACCAGCTTAATCAGCTAACCATGTTAACAGCTAACTTAAGAACAATAAATGTGCTCAGTAACATAAATGTTGGCAGATACCATGTGGAACTCAAAGCAGCTGAAGCAACTGATTGCTTCAAGATGTTAACTAGATTATTCCAACTACCATCTCCTCAGCTTACCATTAACCAGCTTAATCAGCTAACCATGTTAACAGCGTAACTCAAGAACAATAAATGTTAATCATAATAAATGTTAACCCAGCAGATACATGGAACTCAAGCGCTTTAAGCGCTGGTGCTTCAAGGTGTTAACTTTGGGTATTCCAACAACCATCTCTACTCAGCACATTAGCAAGCGAAAATCAGCTAACCGTATTAACAGCTAACTCAAGAACAATAAATGTTAATCATAATAAATGTTAACCAGATACATGGAACTCAAGCAGCACGACACAACTGATTTACTTCAAGATGTTAACTAGATTATTCCAACTACCATCTCACTCGGCTTACCATTAGCCGGCTAATCAGCTAACCATAATAACAGCCCAACTCAAGAACAGCAAATGT